>JAPYZD010000052.1:0-44254 GCA_030522725.1 Ichneumoninae sp. B BG-2022a
ATCTTGTGATAGATCTCAACAGTAAAACAGAACCGCTATGTTGAGATACCGGGGTTGGCCCAACCCAGCTTGCTGTCCTGGCATATGTACATCACGAAATGAAGCACTGTATAAGAGAAGCGGATTCATTTGTCGTGATCACTCAACTCCTCAAAGAAAAACTATTGTGCTTAAGATAGTGACGTAATTTCAGATATTTTGAATATGGTAAGTTGGCCTTGCTAATCGACCAGGTTTGAACCTAAGCTGACTCCTAGTTGGAATCCACAATAGTTTGGCAATTTTTTTGAAAAAAGGCAGGAATGAATTGAGTTTGAAACAATTAGTGTCATAAATATGCCGCAATAATATTTAGTGGATTGAACTTCTGCGATGGCACCAGCTTACATATGAAACAGATTTGAAACGTCCAATTTTATAAGAATTTTGGATTGGGGACACTGACCAAATGGGATTCGGAAATTTGCGTTGGCAATTTAAAAATCGTGTCTACATTTTTTATTCGCATCATTGCATAACACATTGAAGGTTGCCTAGACACTTCGCATTACATTTCCGCTGCTTGGCGTTCTGATGATTACATGAAGAGTCATACAATCACTAGAGGAAAAAAATATTTTAGTAGGTGAATACAATATGAAGAAGCACATGATTGAAATTGCAGGAAAATGACGTCTCAACTTTTTCAGGATCCACTAGAGAGCAAATTTCTACACTCCAAACTAAAGCCAAATATAATTGAAGAAAACACTGATAGAACAACTTGAATTTAACATTATTTTTTTTTAATTTTGTTTCCCTTAATATTTCTCGGTAAAACCAAAAAATAAGATTATTCATTCAAGCTAAAAATCACACTTTATATGCAGTCGTTTAGTTACATATTTGAGTTGCCATTCAGTCATCTAGAAAATAATTTATATGGTGCATTTAAGATTTGCTTACATAGTCAATAGCATTTGTTTACGAACTCAAATTACATCGGGAGAATTTATGTGATGACTAAATCAATGACTCGGATACATTACATTGACAGAAATTCGATGAAATTATCTGAATCAAGTCGCGTAGAAAAATAATTTCATGACGGATTTCCCAGGTTACCAGATTTGAAGTAAATTTTTATAAAAGCAATGGTTTGAAAAAATAATAGAGAACAACAGTGCAAATATGGAATAACGCGATAATTATTTGAGCAAATTTTCTGTAAAAAAAGTTACAAGTTTTGCTGATATGGATTTAAATGACATCGTAATCTTAAGAAACAGATTTTTCATAATTAGATAATCTATGTAATATCTTTCGCTTATTTCTCATTTGCGATTATAGTCGTCTTCCTATAATAGGTCTCTCTATTAAGATTCCTGCCATCATGTGAGACCAAGTCAAGGTATTTGGTTCGTGACTTGAAGCATTCCCAGGATAAATTTGTATTGGACATCCATTAAATATCGGATCCCTACCAACTTTTTTTGTGCAACTCGTCTACAATAACAATCAACCGACAGCCTCTCTGGCAGCAATGCAGACCCTTGAAATCCTTTGTACGCAGAGATGACTCTCTTGTCTTGAATGACTTTCATCATAGTGCAAATAATGAATATAATGCTCAATATGCATCGTCATAATAGGATTAAACAGGTTGGCGAATCAGTGCGTGTAGTAGTCATGTTGATTTTTTTTGCTGACGTTAAAGCTACATCTAGCAACGAGAATCATTTGATCTGAGAAAATCCTTGCCAATGGTCTTAATTTTTCTTGCAGATTTTCTGCTAAGTATCTGTTCAGAAATTTTAATGGTGTCATGAGACTTTTGATTATTTCATGCTTAAAAAAATTTGAGTCTCTTGTAACTTTTTACCTACTCTTTCCAAGGATGTCAAATATAATCCAATAGTTGATTCTTTTTTCTCTCAGCCTTCGAAGAAAGCGAATGTCTGACTTTTTTTTCTTCATCTGCCACATTGACTTCACTTTTTTACGAAGTAGTATAATTTATTCCTTATTTAATCTGAAGAAGGTGAATATAGTAATCTGAACTGCAATGATTTTCCCGTGGAATATAATAAGAATTTCTGGAGTGAATAAAGTTTTTGATCAAAGCCAACAAGTATCGATAATGATAGATGCATAAAAATCCTGAACTTTCGTGTGTGCTTATGTCTGAGTTACCTTTCTTTCAGCTGCGAAGATTAATTGACATTTTCTTAGTTGAGAAAAAAAATGCATTAGCTTCCCCAAATAGATCATTAATGGGGATTTCGTTAGTAAGGAGCGCCTATTCACTTCTACGATTCCTTGCTATATCGATCTTCTGTTATACTGTGTCTTCTAGCTCACAGCCAAGGCATCAGAGAAACGCACATTGCTTATAGCAGTTTCTGAGATTCAATCCAATATCGATTGTTTTGGATAAGCAAATGAAACGAGTATTGTGATCTGTGACAAGACCTTGATAATAACTATGACCAAATTCATAGATACTATCAATGGTTAGTAGCTGCTTACAAACCTTGCTTTGCATTGCTATGATAGTGGTTTAGTTCAGTTATCTGGCTTCAACTCAGACGACCGCAGCTAGTTGCGATAAAAGTTTTAGAATTGCATCAGCCTCTTGAGCATGCACAGGACTAGACTTGCTTATACAGCGGATAGTTGAAATGACCCTGAAAAAAGACATCTCAAGGACAGCGATTGGCAACTCTCACGTTATCACCTTTTATGAAACTGCCTGCAGGTTTATGCTTACATTGGAAGATGAGAGCCCAGTGCATCTTCTAGCTGACTCCAAGTATGTGCGATAGCTGCGTACTGTGCCAAAAGCCAGAGACTACTTCGCCTGCAAGATTGAGAAACTAAACTCATTCTTCGAGTGTCACTTTATAAGTGTTCATAAACACGTAGCACCACATATAAAATAAGAGATATTGCAGATGACTAACCTTATATGGTCTTGAGAAAACTTAAGTGACATGGCCAAAAGATCTGCAACAGTCGACATCAGAGAAATAATTTCGGCAGAAGATGCTGCGACTGAAAAAACGAGCGCGAATGTTTGCAGCAAATCCCCGATAACAAGAACATGCAAACTTGTTTCCTGAAGAGATTGAAAAGTTTTTGAGTATTCTTCAGACATCGACTCAGTTCCACGGACAAATGCATCAAGCATCGAGTTGACAAAAAGTGCAGCAAGTGGTACGAATCTGTTAGGAGTTCCACTTATGGATGCAAATTTAGCTGAAGAATGCTTGCCATTAGTGTCGGAGAGCTGCCTGAAAGATGAACGGATGTGAGTTTTTGCCAGCTTTTAAGCGTCGGTGTTCATACTTAATTGCACAGCGAATAATTTCAAGCGATCTTAATTGAACCGAAAGGGACAGATCGAAATTCATTATAGCCTTGCAAACCTCTCTGAAGGTATTAATAGAACTAAATCAATGCTTAGATACCTGATACAAGCTTTTGGCCAGCACTTCAACAAATTGCTTCCTGCGAGTACTATAAGTTGATGAAAGTCGGTGTCGTCGTACTCAAGATCCAACGTGACGATTTGTGAAATAAGTTTTGCTACTACATCAGCATCCTCTGGATTGGCAGTCCTTATAAGATATGGGGAAACATTATTCTATTACTTGCAAAGCTGAGGTATATTTAAAAGCACCCTACGAATGCGCCAGTAGGATTCCTGGCTCCCCTCCGTTGAAACTGTTAAAGGCTCCAAAAACATCCCTTTCATAGGATTCGGCATAATCTCTTTTTCCTTAATGTTTGGTTGCATCAGTTGCTCCATACACTGCATAAGCGTTACTGGTACAAAATTTATGAACAAATTTTGCTCAGCTCTTGGTAAAAGACAATCGGGTCCAGTCAAAATTCCTCCATTCAGAATTTGCGTTACTGGCGGCCCTTTTTTCTCCGCAATACTAAGATCATCGGAGAAAAATTCTTTGATTTTGGCGGTTTCTGATGAGGGACGATCACAAGTGGGCGTTGAGTTCTCGACTTTCGATATGGATTCAGCTAATGCGAAATTTTGCACTGTTGACGCTTTTGGCTGATTAAGCGAATAAGATTTTTCTTGCTTTTGCTTTATCAACTTTGTGGATAACGCTGTGCATTCACATGATGAGACTGTATTTACTCTTTCCACAATGACATTTTGTATAGCCGCTGAAAGCCACGAGACGTCTGATGAATTCTGGGGGGTCATTTCAATAAGTATATCGTTGTCCTCTTTGTTTGCATCTTCCAATGCAGACAAAAGAAATATGAGCGCTCGCAGAGGACCCACGCACTGCATTTGGCATGCTTGCAGTCCTTGAGAAATTACTTTGATGAAATTCTCACCCTGAAAGAAGGTGAACAAACGAAAAACTTGCATTTATCAGTGAACAAAGTTCAGAAACAAAGAGCACTTGTCTGCCATAGAAAACTTCAGCAAACAGCTAAAACTGAGAATACTTCGAGATGAATTCAGTCGCACAAACAATTTGAAGTGACAAACAAGCGAAACATCGAACCTTGTAATCAAAGAAGCGAAGCATGTTTTGTATGTACACCGGAGTTTTTACTTTTTGAAATGGAACTTCAGTATTTGCAGAAGTCTCGAAGAAGACTACTTGTGTAATGATGCGTGCTAAGGTTGCAGCACCTAAGATACGAACATTTTTAACTCTTGCTTCAGATACAATCATGCTTGCGGCGCGAGTCCAAATTAATTTCAAGCGTTCTACAACGCCATGAAGTTTAAAGGAAACCATGTCTAGACCGTCATTTGAACCATTTTTGACCTGCGTTAAAGCGTCTGTCATAAAATTGAAATTGGAATCGACCAAGAGAATTGCTATAGCAATTCTACGACTCAACTTGACTTCTTTGGTAAACTTTAAGTCTGTCACATACTCATGAAAAAATGCTTCGTTGAACACTCCAATCTTTTGCATTGATTCACCGAGGTCATAAGTAGAAATGTCCCTAAGCAGTGCTAAGCCTTGCGACGAACAGTGTACCTGCCTTTCCTCGAGCTTTGAGAGCTTCACATCTGTCTTCAAACATAAAGGTACATGCTGTCCGCTATAAGCCAGATCGCAGTGCCTTTCTAGACTTTTTATGATAATACAGCACATTGCACGTTGCGCTGAGCTATATTGAAGGCAAGAAAGCTGACTGATCAAAAGTTGGGAAACATTTTCAGAAGTAGGAAGATATGGAGAAATGAGTTGTGTCAGACTTTCAAAGTGCTGCGTCTGACACTCAGTCAGCTGGACCATCTTCGCAAGGAGTTTTGCGGGACTTTCCCCGCCCAAACAACATCCTATCCACAAGCAAATACCTTTCGGTGATGCAGTGATTGATTGCTTTAACAGTGCAAGCAAACTATGCATGCAAAGGAAGTTCATTGGCAATAACTTTGAGCTGGCAGAAGCTGTACATAACTGTGAACAACCACGGAGAATGGAGTGCCATGCAGCAAGACAAATTCCATACAAAGCGGCGAAATAAAAGTCATTCGACAATATTCGTCTGGAATTCAAGTCATGCTGTAGTCCTATGTGCGCCGCGCTGGTACTTAGATTCAATATGAGCTTTATCCACTCCTCACAACTAATTTGTATCTCAGTAAATTGTTGAGCATCATTGTCTTCCTCATAAGTCATTGCTTTGTTTCTTCGGTATTCTAGACTAGCAATAAAGCACACAACAAAAAATAGTCCTTGTTGTTGACCGAACAATAACGACGCGGTGAAGTGGTCAACAAATCTCGATATTAACCCAGAGAACTTTATTTTAGATATCTTTACAGAAAACATATTCTCCAAATCTTTCTCGTCTCTTACGAGGAAAATCCATGCTAGACCAGAAAGTACCTGTGCTGTAGCGATGGCATCATCCGAAGATGTCAAATCATCACTGGATGAAGATACTGCTGGTACAGCATTGAAATCTACAGCGTCATTACGCAATGCAATTTCTTGTGGCAATCTAATCGTCCTATGCAGAAATCCAAGATCTTCAACCTTTGTTTCATATTTTATGAAATTGGCGATAGCATGAAATAATATTTTGCAAGGTTTCAAAACATCAAATTGACCTGATGACTTGCAGGAGGCGCAAGTACAGCGCGGCTTTGCCTGATTACTTGATGCAAAAGGACTCGTGGCATCAACAGCCAGATCGTCTTCTAATATAAAGTTTGATTCAGAATCAAGAAAGTAATTCAAAAGCCGCGATCGCAGCGAACTCATCATTCATCAGAAAACATCAATTAGGCATCCCTGAAGTGTTCTGTCAAGCAGGCACTTTTTACTTTGATTATCTTTATGCTTTTTGATTTACTTCGATGAGCCAGTAACGGGAGTTCAAACAAAAAAATGATATTCTGTGTAGTTTTTGCAATTTTTACATACGCAGTTGCACTTAAACCCCATGATGATTCATTTCCTTTGAATGCTATGCAAAATTTGCGATTTGCCTATGCAGGGCATAATGCAAGAGAAGTGGATCCGCCACAAGAGAAATCAGATGAAAAAGCCGGCATTGCAGCGACAGAAAAGTTGCTCGCATCTCACGCTTCATTGGAAGATGACAAGCGAAATCAGCTTCTGAGCGATATCGCAAAAGGTACAATGATCGCACAAAATTGACTCGAGAAATTATTCCAGACCAGAAAACCGTTGCGCCATCAAAAGGGGAGGAAACACTAACACCAAAAGCAGAAGAGATTGTTGATGCTGTTGAGGCGCGGGTAATGTCTGCTGCTGAACAAACGCTGGCAGAGGAAAGCCATGAGAAACGTAAACGATAAACAAAAATTTTCAAATCCTAGTCCTTCAGTCGAAGAGGCCAATGAGGAGATTGACGTTGCGAAAAAAGTGACGAATAAAAAAGGTGTGGTACTATAGACACCTGCGTATGATCGACACAAATTGTGTCAGATGAGATAATGCATGAAGTAACCGCCGAAAAGGACGCAGCAGCAGTGCAAACAATATTGAAAGAAGAACACGACATCGGACAGGTAAACTTTGATTTATGTTCGTAAATGATAACTGAGTGAACTGTTATAGATTGCTGAAGAAGATGTGGCAAAAGCAAAAAGACTGGCAACGACAAGCTGAAATTCATATGAAATTCATAATTTTATTCTGGAGGTTTACCTTTTTCGTTACTGTAGACAGATCATAGTGCAGTGTTATGAAATTGGTAATTCAAAAAGTCTTTGAAGCGTGCGTGACGATTGCTGCAACTGATGAAACTTGTGGAAAAATTCAGAACGGGCTGCTGGTTTTGTGGGGAATAAGCCGAGATGATACTTGGTAGATTACAATTTACAGAAGTATCATAAAATTCTAAGGGCTGATTGCGAGTTTTGTATTCGGAAACTTCTGAATATGAAGCTTTTCGACAGCTCAGATGAAGCCCCGAAGCCTTGGACAGCATCAGTAATTGACAAGAAATTTGGTAAGCCACTTTGCTTGACGGGAAACATATACGTGCTTAGAGCTGCTGATAGTCTCACAATTTACGTTGTTTGGGTAAGAATCCAGGAAAATCAATAAATTTTTTTTTCAGTAATTTGAATAAAGGCAATAAGCCAGACTTTCATGAAGGTAAGGAAAGAGGATAGCCTGAAGTTGACTTTGTTTATTCAATTGAGATAAAAGTTAAGACGAAGAGATGAGTGCCTAGGGAGAATAACCTCCTAGTTTCATGTATATCCAGTCTGACAAATCAAATCTTCAGCGATGTCTAGTCCTCATGCACGTGAAATGTTTGAACGTATAATCACGGAGCTACGTAAAAAATACATCAGTGATAAAATTCAAACTGGTTCTTTTGGAAACAGAATGAGTGAGAAGTTCAACACGTGATATTTTACAGAGATTTCCATGTCATGCGATGGACCTACAACAATTGTAGTCGATACGAAAAAGCAGCAGCAACGTATTCAAACGCCAGAAAGGAAAATCAGCAAACACATTTGAAAGCATTAGATTGCTTCTGATAGGGATAAACACAAACTATAGATTGACAGAGCCCTTTGTAAGATCTTGATGCTTTTTTGTTTTCTCTCCATATACAATTCAAAGTAGTTTTCCAATATGAAAAACCAATAATTATCATTTTTTGTCCATATAAGCAAACTGCAGAAAAGTCCGGAAGAATTAAGGTTCTTTGAAACCGATCACATTGCTGAAGGATCTGGGCATAGAGACACGACAGAATAAGCTATATGCGCCGCCATTTAGTGTGGTGTAATCTTCTGGCCCAGTAACACTTTACCGGTTTGTAGGACCAAAAGCAGCAGCTAGGTTTTTTATCTTGACAGTCATGAGTAGTAATTCTCTGGATTCTCTCTGCATTAATGGCGTCCGATGTCTGGCAGCGGCTTTACCAGAAGCGGCAAAATCCGGCCATCCAGGTATTTAAATGGGTGTTTAAAAATTTAAACTTTCTAGGTGCACCGATGGGTTGTGCACCAATGGCACATGCTCTATTCGGATACGTTATGAACTTCAATCCTGAGCAACCGTCTTGGATCGCGCGAGATCGATTTGTTTTGTCAAATGGACATGCTTGCGCGCTCCATTACACGATGTTGCACCTTTTAGGCTATAATTTGTCTCTGGATGACTTGAAGAAATTCCGTCAAGTTGACAGCGCGTGAGAATACTTTGCATTTTATCTCAGCTTACATATTTTATCTTTCATTTTTATTCAGAACTCCTGGTCATCCCGAACATACTGATACCATTGGGATTGAAGTTACTTCAGGACCACTTGGTCAAGGAATCGCTCAAGCAGTTGGATTGGCTATAGCGGGAGAAATGTTAGCTGCTACTTACAATAAGCCTGACATAAGGTTATTTGATAATTACGTTTTCGTCGTTGTTGGTGATGGCTGTTTGCAAGAGGGTGTATCTGGCGAGGCGTCGTCTCTTGCGGGACATTTGGGGCTTGGCAGGCTGATTGTCCTTTACGATAGGAATCAAATATCAATTGACGGCGACACAGATCTTTCTTTCACTGAGAACGTTGAACAGCGTTATACCAGTTATGGATGGGAGGTTCTTCATGTGGATAATGGTGACCATGATTTCAAAGGCCTGGTAGCCGCACTGACGTATGCAAAGACAACCCTAAATAAACCTACATTAATTATCTGCAATACCACTATAGGCTTCGGCTCAAAGAACCAAGGAACAGAGAAGGTACATGGGGCGCCTCTTGGAGCGGATGACTTAAAACAAGTGAGGGAAAAGTTTAATTTGGAAAGTAAAGACATATTTTCATTTCCTGACGAAGCCAGAAAGTTTTACAGCATCCGAAGAAACGAAAGCATAGGAAAGTATAGTGTCTGGCAAGCCGATTTACAAAAATACTCGCAAAAATATCCTGCAGAATTCGCTGAAATTATGGAGAGATTTCAAAGAAAAAAATTTGTTGGTAACGTGACAGATATTCTTCCCAAGTATACTCCTAAAGACAAAGCTGAAGCAACACGAGCGCTCTCTGGAACATGTCTGAATGCTTTAGCGGACAAGTTACCATACATTGTCGGCGGTTCCGCAGACCTTACAACTTCAAATTGTAGCGCTCTCAAGAATACAACAGACTTTACAAAAATCAATAGATTAGGCCGATACATTAGATTTGGCGTTCGGGAGCACGGTATGGCGGCTATTTCGAACGGTATCTTTGCCTCTGGAGCATTCCGACCCTTTGCTGCGACATTCCTCAATTTTGTTACTTATGGTTGGGGCGCTGTCCGTTTGAGTGCTTTGTCTCATTTTGGGATACTCTACATCGCCACTCACGACTCAATCGAGCTCGGGGAAGACGGACCTACTCATCAACCAATCGAAGTTGCTGCCTTATGTCGTGCGACGCCAAACGTCATTTATTTCCGTCCTGCCGATGGCAATGAGGTGGCCGCGGGATATGCGGTCTGGATGGAGCACGAGAGTACACCGACGATTTTAGCGCTTTGTAGAAGTGCAGTTCCTCATTTGGAAAATTCTTCTATCGAAAATGCTAAAAGAGGTGCATACGTACTCGAAGACTTCAATAACACTGGCAAACCTAAATTGATCATCGGCGCGAGTGGCAGCGAAGTTTCATTATGCATTGCAGCTACTAAGATCTTGTGTGAATCTCATGATATTCGAGTGGTATCTATGCCGTCTTGGGAGTTATTTCGTCAGCAATCAACCGAGTATCAAAACTTGGTGATTCCCAGAGGAATCAAGTCACTCTACGTTGAGGCAGCCAATACTATGGGTTGCGAACATTGGTTTACCGCTTCTCACGGTATGAACACCTTCGGATCTTCGGGACCAAAAGCAAAAGTTTTCGAGAAGTTTGGTTTTACCCCCGAGAACATAGCAAGAATCGCCACAGAGCTTTAACACATTTTTTCTGTTTACAAAATAACGATGAACAATAAATTCTCGTAACAGAATATCTGTTCCTGAGACGTCTCTTTGCACATATGGTTCAAGCGGAAAATACGCTGAACATGACAGCATCTAGAAAGAGACGGCGGAGTATTGCTGGTTGTTCTGATGGAGCACCGATTCATAAATTGCGTAAGAGCACGGAGATTGATGGCTTACAACCGCTATTCGCATGGATGAAATGCAAGAATAATGAGGTTGCTCGAGGAACGATTTCAAAACAAATTAATGCTGATAACAGCAGTTCAGCTGAGGAGTGTTTTGTCGATGTAGTTCTCAGCTGCAGTGAGACCGACTATGAGTCAGAGGAGCATGAAAATCTCGTGCCTTCAGAGCTTGAAACAGTACTTACACCAAAAGCAAACTCTGCACCAGTGTCGCTCAACAAAGTCAATTTGGCTGATTGCCATAAGTCAAAATTAGACAATTCTCTTGAAACGAAAGATAATTATCATACGAACGGGAAAGAAATCACTCTGACTTCTGAAGATCTCACCTCAAAAAATGTAGCCGCAAAAAATGTTGTCTTTTCGGAAGGCGAAGAAAGTCGGAGCCGGAATCTAAGTAAGGATAGATTGAAGAAGTTGTGGAAGGAATCTTCACCGAATCATTGCAATCAAGATGGGTTGAAAGAAGACATCTTTGTTATCAAGAACAATTTCAATACATTACCAGGTGGTGCAATAACGAATGAGTGTCCAAGAGTAACTCTATCGGAACAGCAACTCGAAAATGTTGAGGTTGGGTCACCAGACTCTGACAACAACAAAAGTGCATCAAATGAGAAGCCGGTTCTGCTCAACACCCAATGCAAGGTGCCTGAGCTGGAGGACTTTACACTGAAAACCGGAAAATTCCATGATCAGAGAATTATCGGGACAAAAAAATCAGGAAAAAGTGACAAGAGTATAGTTGACAAGTGTCCTCCTGCACGTGAAAAAATAATTGAACACTTAGATGGATCAAGTGAAGATATCTCTGATGCTGACAGTGACGACAATATAAATGTTAGTAACGATAACTCAGAAACTAGCTGAGGGGATCGTGGTGTTACTCAACTATGATTTTGGCAGAAACACTCATTGAATACGCTGTCACATAGACAAGTATATGCTCCTTCTCCATTACCAACGACAACCATAATGGCTGCTTATTTGAAAAAAACTAAACCGTAAGACGCTAGACTTTTGAGTGAGAGATTTTCATATAAGAACGGATTCACGAATTGTTTCATACGACTTCTCATCAACCCGTTCGGCCATTCGTGATCTATCTGGTCTCAATAAACAAGAGCTAAAGCATGGCTCTAAAGTCTATCGGCATCAGAGGGCTCTACTTCACAGGTGCGACAATATGTATGCTTTCATTGAATATCTCAGAATTGTAACTGAAAAGTATATTAAAAATTCAGGAGATTTGGTTGACATGACATTTCTTTATGGTAAGTTTCCAACACAACAACAACACCAAAAAGCGAAAAGCGGAAATTATCAATAGCTGGCAAATAAAATTTTTTTATAGCGTGTGGCTGCTTGAAATTTTGGGATCAGGTGGTTATGGCTCAGGTATCATACGCGTTGAAATCGAAGTTTATAAAGAAGAACGTTTATCATTTCATAGGGATATAGCAGCGACAGGACCTGATCACGTAACGGGAGATTTTAGGCAGGAAATTTGGCTCCTCTGCATGTCAAGAAAAAGCCATGGTCTGAATAAAAGATCTCAGAAAAACGAGTCTGAAGAAGAGTCAAGACCCCGGATTTCACACCGCAAATCAGAGAAAATAAAAAAGAATCTCGAGGTAAGATTGATGATAGACAAAATAGCTGTATCGTCGCGATTAAGTTTAAAGTCAAAATTATAGAATGAAAAAATTTTCCTTGATAGAAATTAGGACGCCGAAAATCAGGCAAAGCTACCAATTCCCTCTGTGTGAACAATCTAACAAAAAAAAACCCTCTCAAAAGAATGAATTCTAAGAGAAAACCAGATTTGCCATTGAGCAAAGGAGAAAATGATGATTTTGAAAAAGAGACGCAAGTCATATGTGACAAGGAGGCCAGATTGAGTGATATCGGGAGGAATGAACTCAAATGCGTGAGTATAACCGATTCCTCGGCGGCGGATACCTCAAGCAGCAACTCGGCACTATCATATACAAATAAACCCCGTACTCCTTTATCGACAATTAGCAATCTGCACAACTCTACAAATGATGATGCCAAAGATATTAAGCTCACAAATAAGTCGAGTGATGTTAATGAGAAAAAAATCATCTTGAACAAAATTTCGAAGGAAATCAAAGATGTACTGTTTGAAGATTCAGTTGCTTCTGTCGTTAGCCGTGCATTGAAAGAGAAAAGTTCCAATTTTGATAAATCCGAAGAGCAAAAAAAGCTGACGCTTGTAGACAACGAACACACACGGTAAGAGAACACAAGTTGCAGATAATCGCAATTTTTGTTTAGACGACTTCGAGAAAAGGTGTCATCTTGCACGTCAGTGGGGATTAAATACGACGATTTCTTTGATCCAGAAACAGGTTAGATTACATGTTGCTTGTGACGTATGGTATTTCTAAGGCTTACTATTCATTCACACGCAGGCCATCTTTTGTGGTTCAGTCAGTCATGTGATACAGCGAGCTCTGTTTGTTGTAAGTTCAATTTTGCATCGGTCTCGTTAGCCTCATTCAATTTTTAGTGAAAATTGTCGAAGGATTCCACGCTGGAGTTGCAGATGTTGTATTGGCAGCAAAGTCTGCGGAAACCAGATACATCTGGACAGTTCTAGGCCAGCCATCTGATATACGTCTACACTCAACAGCATCTCTGAAGATTGCACGAAATGAGAAAATTGTACGGTAGGAACTAATTCTGACATGTTGCCGTAGAACTAATAGAAAGGGCTCAAAATTATCGGCCTTAAAACTCCACCGGCCTTCTCTCATGTTCAAAAAACCTCGACCGCTATGTTCAGAAATTTCTAGTAAAACGTACGACGGCATGGAGTGAGTACTTCATTTTATGAAGTAATTATTCCTAGAGTATCATGGGATACTTATGACGGCCTGGATGAATCCGATATAACAGAGCGACGTTCTAGGGCAAAACCTTTAACGGTTGAAAAGGTAAAAGCAAAAGGCTGGAAATTAATAATATGTGAAGTGACACGTTTTTTTTGAGCTGCTGAAGCAATTACCGAAGTTTTTATTAAGCATACAGGATCGTCGACGGAGTCTCAGGGCTCCGATAGAAATTAACTTATCGGAACATCGAATGGTTACAGCAACTAGAGAGTCAAGATTTACACCAGCAGATTGTTGTATATATTGTGGATGGGAGCCAGGTAATTTTATTTTAAATTACAAATAAACTTAGCATCATTATGGTTAACCATTCGGGAGGAGGATAGAAATCTTGTTTCGGACATATTTCTAGGAACGAAGAAATGCGTCATTACTCAAAAGCCCCTCGAAACTCCATTGACGCAGTGGTTGACGAAAAATTCTGATTCGTGCAAAAGTATTTGAATAAGTTTTATGATGTTCTTTGAAGCATCTGTGTAGTCGTCATTATCGTAAAAAACGATGTTACGATGGATTTCTTATACTCTTCTTGCTCGGACAACAAAACCAACAACGAAACGCTCTACGATCATCCACCGCAGCAGCAGCAGCCTTATGTGGCGATGTATTCTTCTCTTCAAGTCTACTATGCTCGGTAGATGTCTCGGGCGTAACTTTCTTTATAATCTGGGCATCTGCAGTCTTGATTGGGAGTGCTGCGGAACCATCATGTAAGTCAATTCACACGCACACTTTAACAATCAATATCACAACATTGCTTGTCAATTTTCTTTCAAATTATTATTATTTAGAATAACACTGCAATCCAAAAGACACCTTACGTGATACTTGTTGAGATAATTCATCATTGGTTGCTTCCATATGGCCGAGGGACAGAGACGGTTTTTCAACGAATTGTTTATAGGACTCACTACCGCAGGTGGGCTGCAGTACGGGAATATTGAGACAGCAATAGAGCCTACTATAATCTTAAAACTTTGAATAGCTGTATTTTCGATTGGTGTGCTCAGGTTGAGCGTCTCATCATGGAATGTATCTGATCCGAATTTGCTAGAGCCTTTTCGAGTCTGAATAGCCTTCATCAACGCACCTTTATATTCAGCTTCAGAATGATTCTGATACGTGGTATTTACCAAATCAGTGGGAGGCCTTATCGACTGTGAAGATTTTGTTACTGAAGCACAGAAAGGTGATTTTCCTCATAAAATAACACAGTTAGCATAAATCAATCCATATTTAAAAATTTTTTTCAAAGATTATACTAGTTTTACCTTCAATATTATCTATCACTGTAGGTAAAGGAGAGAGCTGCTCAATATTAAAATTGACGGTCTCCATAACCGATTCTGTGCCTGATTGCGTAGCTATAGACTCAGCCTTCACAGTAAAATTGATAACAGGCTCCTCAGTTGGGCGGGAAGGTGCAGGGAGAACATAAGACTCTGGTAATGGAAGGCCACACTGCGAGAATATTTCAGGTGCATTCTGCCCCCATGTGATCGGAGGTCTATTAATCCCTTCCCACATCCTTCCTCGTACGGTAACCATGCCGAGAGCCTTTTTATACGTTGAGGGTGATTAAAATGCGTACCTTGTGACAGTTTGGAATTGCCGAAGAAAATGGGCCCTAATATTCTTATGCAATTGCAGACACTCACTGCGGCTCCTGGAGTAAAAGGGCCAGGCTCAAGAGGAAAAGGATACCAAGAAGAAACCTGAATAGAGCAACGTCTTGGTTACTTGATTGAAAAAAGATTGGGTTTCTTTAATGTAATGTTACCTCAGACCGACAGCCTCCAAACTCCTTTTCCAGATGATGCGCTGCATAGCTCTTCAAGAGCTCCTTATCGAACCCTGTTCTGCATGGTGAAACACATGGAGACGATAAAACACAAAAGATAGGACAATAGGGTGGTACGACGTTAGGAGACAATGCTCACCGCATAAAGCTCATTTTTTGCTGCTGTACTTCGGTCAGAAATTGCTTTGCGATACTCCAAACAGTCTAAATTTTATCAAAATGTACTTTTCTTTTCTTTTTAAGCCTCTTTTCAGGACAATTTTACCTGAATGAAAAGGGAGTCATTTATGATAAACATTCTATCCAATCGGAAAGGATATTGTCGGGTTAAAGTATTTGTCATATCTGACATGGCAGAAATGGGGAAACTATGAATCGCGATTCCTCGAACATCAAATACGACGGTACACGTTTCAACCAATCCCGGAATAACTGAAGGAATAAATGGTGACTTTTTTGACAGCATGACATACAGAGATATCTCATGGCCCATTCAAAGCAGAAGACCGTCAATCTCTTGAACCTCGCAGGTGGTGTTCCAGGCGGAAGCCTGCGCAATCGAACGACTAGAAGTGGGCGAAAAAATCTAAATAAAAAAAAAGGCAAAAGTGGTTTTACCACCGATATATTGAGTAAGGGGGCCGAGGAAGGGGTAAAGAAGAACTTACTGATCTCTCGCAGTCCAGTACATGACGCCTCTTTCTAGGTCAGCCTTAAGCTCGTCGTCCATATCACTCATTGGAAAATTGAGAGCTCGCCAATTGACAGCTTCAATCACGTGATCGTAAGTTTTTGCTAGGAAATTTTTTTCACCGTGTTTACGCCAATTATAGTAGCATAGACGTAATAACAATGAGTCCATACATTCTCTGAGCGGAAAATTCTTCCAACGACAATAATCGCGAATTTGTTTTAACCAAAGCTGCTCTTGGACTGTCAGCTCTGTATGAAAAAAAATCTGGCGAATCGAGACCTCTTTGACCGTATTCTTAAAAAAAAACTTGAATATTTGCAAATCAGATGGCGTGTAAGACAATAGTTCTTGCGGTACGCAGTAGGGTCCAGGTTCCTGCTCATGATATATACTGTCTTCAACTAAATACCTTGCTGAGCTCTAACGCCTCGGGAAATTCAAAATACTGGTACTCGTTGTCCTTCGAACCAATTTTCACTCTTTTCACAGTTGGCTTGACATCCGGCCAAGCGTCATAAGAATGACCGGCTATACCAAAATAATATTCAGGTTGCTTATTCGGGCAATTCGGAACATAATGAATCGGAACATCGGATTGCGTGTGCACAAGACTGCCGCTTGACGTTCTTATACCAGTACCTATTCCTTTGTTATGTAAGGTTGTATTCATTGATCCAATACGGGGACTACTTATTGAAGACATATTGATTTGAGAAAAAATATAAGATTTGAAATAGTATTTCGCCTAGTCAGAATTATTGATTAAAGCATTCGTACGGGCGTTTTTAATTTTCCACCACTGATCGGGTTTTCAAATCAAACCATGACAGCTATAGCAGTTAGACTTTCTAGAGCTTGAGTATGCAGCTCTCACCTGTTCAGCTTTGAAGAGCGATTCGGCGCTCAATCTGAACAGAGGTTCATGTTTGCTCACACATGATGTAAAAGTATTCTGGCACGAAAAGCGCCTATGACGCTTTAATTTTGTGGGACTAGAGTTGCTAGTATACTTATGGGACCTGTTATAAAAATTGAACATCACATTGCAAAATGCGTTCTTTCTCTTGCCTCGATTTCTTCAGAGTCGACTATCAAATTTTTAGATTTTGCATAATGCTAAAAATAATTATGCGCGCGGGGATGGAAACCAACCTTTCTCTGATTCATTGTCTTAATAAGCCTGTGCAAACGATAGACAAGCAAGGGTGAAGTGCGCGTCAATCCAACATCAATTTCCTGTATCACCGAAGGATGTTTTATGAGATCACCCCAACGCGCCCGCCATGCTTGTTTATGTCCAAATTCCCGTGGTTGTGCGACTGAAGTCATCTACATTATCATATCGTATTCCGCTCCCTTTATGAAAAATACTACAGAACTGCCTCCTTAGCTTACTCGTCGTTCTATTCTGCCTTCTGAGGTACACACTTCAAGCATAGCTTTGCCTGGTCTTCTTAGTCGAGGCTGAGATTGCATGCACAATGTAAATTCACGCTGCTGAGCTCGTTTATTGCTTGAGCTCCAAGCAAATCTTTACAGTGTTATCAGATAGAGACGAAATGCGTGTCCGTGACTCACTCGAACAAGTCTTGGCCAAAAATAACTTTTCTCAACTATAGTCTCTGCGTCTTTTTCGTTCTCACGAAATTGTCTAAAAACTCAACAATAACAATGTAATGAAACTACCTCGGGCCTGGTCCTTTCCGAATGACCAAATGTGAGAATTTAACATTGCTATGTTGAGTAATTCCTCCCTAATAGAAAATTTAAAGAGCTACTGCATAACTTTGTTAGCCAGCACATGATATATTGAGCTAATTCATAATTTTTTCCGCTGATGCGCATAATTAATCAAGCAGATGCATGCTTTGTTGAGCTACTGGTTTTTTTCATTAAGCTTATCCATATGATTAAGCTAATGCATGATTTATTGAAGTAATGTTTTGTCTACTGGAGTTTCTTATTCTTACGGTTGAATAAATGTAACGTGGCAGCTTCCAATATCTCTGTGCCATATGACACCAATTATCTGGCAAAAGGGCCATGGGACATACTCGCTCATTTTGACACTTGATAAAATTTTGATTAAAGACCTTAAGCGTTCTTACTGGTGATATGAAATGGAACTTTTCAGGTAGCTCAGTTATAAATAGCTCTCGTATTTCATTGATCCATCGATAACCTGATGGTGTCCCGGTTTCAAGTAAAATCTAAATTAATCCTTTATAAAATAATCATTACCAAAATTCCACGAGGTTGTAGTAGATTCCATAAATTTTTGATTGTTGCTATTCTACTTTTTAAGGTTCCTAATGATCCCATACCATATGTGGACATTATCAAATCATGTCTGACACCGCCTGATTGTAATTCTTGATGAGTTAATAGTGAGCCACGCCACGTTATACCAGATGACTCCTTCTCATCAGCATTCTGAAAACTATTATAATATAGTAGTTTACCGTCAAAAATCCCGCAATGTTACTAAGATGTAAAGATGAATCAATAGCAACCACAGAGTTGAATAAATCCATAATTTTTGTTTTGTAATTGTAATTACTCCAATTCCAAGTGGCCATTCTAATAATTTAAGGCTTCGAAAAAAAGAAAAATTTTTATTTTCCTTACGCAATTCCAGGAGCAGCTTTCGATTCATATTCAAGTAAATTCTGTGGCTTATAATCAGGAACTCTTTTCCTGATTTCATAAAATATTCTATCATAAGCAGCGCAATGTCCAATATATGTTTGTGCTGTGTATGCCACAGCGGCTTCAGGATAGATTGGTGTACATTTCTTTATCGAATACTAAAAATGAATAATTTAGATCTTATACAAACCTTTGATTTATCTTGTTCAGCATTATCTACAGCTTCTTGTATAAGGGATGATCTTTCTCGTAATACTGAAAACACGTAATCATCATTATTATCTATTCTCTCAAGAGATTGTGTTCTGAGATTCTGTCATGACATTCTGTCAAGAAATTGTGTTGTTTGATAAAAGCTGTTATTGATATATCGCTTTTGTAAACTACGTACTTGATTCATAAAATGCGATATTATTATTGTTATTATTATCGACTTCTTCTAGTTCATTTTTTTTGAATGAATCTAAACCAGGATATTCTAATTGCTGTCGTGCTTTTTCATAAAACTTTTTATCTTCTTCCCGCTCAAGTGCTTCAATACCTTCATTAGAGATGAGCTCTGAAATTAAAATTTTTGTTTTTTAAAAAAATCTGAACTGCTCGTCAGAATACGTGGTAATTCCGAATGTGTTTGTATACGTCTTTGGGTATCAATGTAATGACCCAATTTCTCTAATTCGCTTTTGTGACCAAATTGTTTGATCATCAACTCCAGCCTTTCACGTAAATGATGAGGAAGCTGAAAAAGAGGATGTTTTGTTGAGACTTACTTTGAATACCTTAATTGAAAGATTTGTTAATTGTGCTGAAAGTAGCTGATCGGAATCATGATGATCGCTTGTAGGTGGCAGTATATCGAATTTTATGAGGGAGGAATTTTTTTTACAAATTTTTGAACATGACAGCTGTTGAAATGATTGTTTGAATATAATTGTTATCAATCTTTTACAGAACGACGTGTTTTGAGGTTTTGTGCGATTTGACATATGAGCAATATATAGACTGACATTTGACAGAAGCATAGTGCGTCGAAGTTGATGTCTTTGAATCAGGTTCCATAATAATCTTGCCTATATGTGTACAGGTGCCTCGCTACGAATAAAATTTTTATATAGAGATTCACATGTTGGTGGGTGAATGTGTTATTTATATTGTGAAAAGGAGATCAAATAAATGGAGAAGTCGTTTTTACGAGTTCAACAAATATTGATAAATGTGGCGGCATTAAATTGATAGCATGGTGTGAGGAATCATTTTCGTGCTCAGAATCAGCATTATGTCATGGTATAAAGTAAGGCTCCTTACTTTTAAAAAATTTTTATTCGATAATTCATTAGAAAAGCGATTAAACCAAGTCATTTACGTCAAGGGTATTGAAAACGTTTTTTTAAAATTTTTTTTTTAGAGTCATTTACCGAGGATCAAAAATATTCTATAAAGATGAACAATTAATAATAAATGCTGGACAAATTAACGCTGGTAGGACAACAAACGTTTTTCATGTTTGGTTCAGGAACTCATATTATTCCTTTTACTTACTATTTACCATTCAAAGCACCTGCATCAACAGAATTTGAATCAACCGGGTAATTTAAAATAA
This sequence comes from Ichneumoninae sp. B BG-2022a, assembly GCA_030522725.1. NCBI lineage: Eukaryota > Metazoa > Arthropoda > Insecta > Hymenoptera > Ichneumonidae > Ichneumoninae sp. B BG-2022a. Next base: position 20,290 of record JAPYZD010000052.1, read on the forward strand.
AAAATAATAAATTATTATCGATAGTGTAAATTTTAAAATTAAACACTATGCCCAAGCCCAGCTCTTAGCTGATCAAACTCTTTTTAATAATGATGAAGAAAAAAGACCATTGAAAGTTGATCTTCCCGCGGAGACATTGATTTATTGGAGAGAAGAATTGGTAAATTAATTTAATTATATTTCTAAAAAGATTGTTTTAGAAAAATTTAATTATCAGCCATCATTGCGTCCCTACACATATCAATGTACTTATACAATACCTCATTTGATTTATGGTAGTGGAGAGTAAGCTAAAAGAAATTTTCAAATTTTAAATTAATTTTATTCAATTTGAATTTACTGTTATTTTTTTTCAAGTCTTATTTTTACCGTTGAAAAGGTTACAGAAGCAACTATTTCAGGAGATTGTAAGTGCTATAATAACATTATTAATCAAACAGTGTGGCCTTTAATTATCAATATTGCTAATCATAGCGCTACAATAGTAGATACTATTATGGTTGTACTCAAACATAATATTGAATTGACTACCAGTTCTGGCATATGTAAAAAAATTTCTTATATTGTATCAAGACTTCAACGAAAGGGTGAGATTTAAGTATTTTTTTAATTAATGAACATAATTCTATTGTTGCATTATTATCTATCATAACTACGTGAAAATTATTTATCACTGCGTCTAAAATTTTATAACTACGTGTAAATTCCATTACTGCTTATGATTGTAGCGTGTCATAGAAATTTTTATAATACCATATCCTATGACTGTGAATGACTTCTACGTATCAATGCTGTGTTTAATTCGTATCACTACTTATGATTACTATATATACATTTTATTACATCAATCTAAAGGTCTTTTCCCATTCCATTTCCTAAATTATTAGCCGCAACATCACATGGACGTATGGTGATATCAGAATATGAATTAATAGTATATTGTAGATATCAAGGTACTCTAATTAATTATAATTCTGATTTTAGGGAAAATGTCATTCACACGCCATGTAACATCTCAAGATGTGGTTGTTCCGATAACTATTTGGTCTGATACTACTCATCCAATTAGATTAGGAGGAAAAAAATTAACATGGACAACATTGAATGATTCAACAATAGCTGCGAATTACACTTCTACAGGAATTCAAGTGATTTCTGATGGACCGCAATACACAATTTCCACTGCAGATATCAAACCAGGTCTGTTCTTGAGAAAGTTGCAAACTATTATTAGTGATTGAACATCCATTCGTAAAACTTGAAGTGGAGTCTGGAAAAGCGACCCCTACATCATGCGAACGTCTCATCAAATTGCCTACAAATGTACAGATTCCGCAGCCGGAGGAAGAGGAAACTGTCCTTTATGTTGCACATAATAAGATACAAGATCTGGGAATGGCACCTTCACCAGCGCTCATCAAGGAGTTGCAAATATTAAGCGGCGAACTTTTCCACAAAAGAGAGGCATTAAAAAGTGCAGCAGCAGTTAGGACAAAACGTCCGATTGCGCCGTTAAAAAAATAGAATTAGTTTTTTGTTTCGATTTTTCGAGCAAAAAAGAAGATGCTTAGATTACAATAATTTATAAAGCTATTATTATTTATCCGTTTAGCACGACAAAGTGCGCTCCTCTAAATTTAAGAATAGTTTAAGAGTTTTTTTTATGAATAGTGCATGCTTTTTTAGGAAATTATGATCCTATGCACGAGCAACTTTAATGAATCAATATCAGTTTTCAGTATAGCGAGAAATTTGTTTGGTTTAAGCCGTGTCTACGTATATCATATCAATATTAACAATAATCATAGTTTCTTTGTTCAACTAGTAAATCAATGATCTTATCATTTGAAGAACTAAGATCAGAATTTGAGTGTTGTATGCGCAAATCTTCGTACATTTTTCGATTGCTCTTAGGAATTTGACATGCCTGAAAATTTGCTTTTCTGACATTCCATTCGGTTGTGATTGATGAATGAAATAATCAATTTATTCGGAGATTCTTATGAATTATCGTGATTATTGCAAATTCCTGATTGCCATACCTTTCAACTAAACCGTATTTATACTGCAGTCCAAAAATTGATATGTTTAAAAGCTACCATCGTGCACCAATAGGTAAAAAGCTAACAGGACGCTGTGGCAATGCTGGTAAGGGTCTGTCCTCACGTTTCTAATGATTGAAAAGCAATAAAAAATTTCAAGATTTTTATAGTCTTACAACAAATTAAAGGAATATTTTTTTTTTACTAAGAGACACCGCGATGTGATACTTACCCGGAATACCAATTGAACAGTATAAGTTTTTTTTCCACTGTCCCAATGAGCAATATATTTTCCAGTGGATTCATTACGATCAACTTCAAGATTAGGAACTTTGAAAGCTAGAATCAAGACAATTAACTATATCATTATTGATGCATATATGGAAGAAAAAATACCACCAAAATGATATACCCCAATAATTAAATTTGAAGGTAATAGAACTCACCAATAGTTTCATATGGATGAGCCGCAAAGAGGACATACTGATATTTTCCATCAGGAGGATCAATCTGATATAGATGTGCGAATTATTTTTTAGAAAGATTTTATGACGCCATAAAGATTGGTTTTTTACCTTTTGTTCCCATGCAGACATGAGTCTATGCCGTGGTTTGGAATTTGGCAGGATCTCTGGAAAGTCAATCTCGAATAGTAATGCTTTTTGATAAGTATGTGGGTCCCTTAACTTTGTGACGCGATATCCTGGTCTACCGATACGAACACCTCCATGCTTTGCTGCCGCCTGTAAAGAGAATTGAGTTCTCCATATCTAAAGGTAAAAGACTTACTCGCTGAGGTTGTGGCAAAATTGCTTGGTCAATTTTTTCTTTTGCAACACGTCTCGCTAAATGAGTTTGATGTTTTTTCCCCTATGAAAAAGTTGTAAACAAAAAATTCATAACATCTACGAGGCTCTTCTGACATCATGCAAAAAGTATTATGCCATCAAAATGTTTAGCTCAAAGCATGTCTTGAAAATACCTGAGTGTGCGCAAGATATGACGCCTCATTTGTATGTAATGTTAAACATAATCTGCATTCAAATTGACCCTGATGATTTCGCATCAAGTACGGGTCTTTCGACAAGTCTATAGTCTCCAGCGCCAACCGCTTCAACCGTTCTTGGCGTTCTTTTGCAACTTCCTGAGCGGTCGCCGGAGCACCCGAACCAGTCCTATGGCCGACACGATGCTGAAAATCCATTTTCTTTCAATTTCACACCAGGCCTGTTATGGGCAAAAGTCGCCTATTAGCAGTCCTGAAATAGAAAAAGTTGGTTTGACAGTACACATGTAATCAGTGTTTATAGAAACCAAATGAACCATCTTCAAAAGAGTAATTATTTGTTATTTTATCATGAAAAGTTTTTAAACATAGGCTTTTTAGTAATGTAATCACAAAACCATCATTTTGCACATTCGACCACTGAACTCACTTTACCTATCTGCCCTAGGAATTTTAATTCGTTACTCAATTTAAACGAAAACTCCAAATGCAATGCTATCAATTTTCTGAAGTAACTCACGACTAACTTATGTTATGTCTCAATGCCACGATGTTCTCCCTAGTATTGAGATTTTTCAAATGACATTGAAGTTTTTGAAAAACGAAAATTTGATATTTTTCCCCAGATAAAAATAGAATAGGCATTGAACATTGTGGCAACGAGTTTAATGAGCTTGAAGTGCAAAAATCATTGAAGCTGTCTATAAACACGAAGAATGAATTTGCTATATAAAGCTTTTGACGACTAGATGTGATGGAAGTGAATGCTGTTGTTCTTCAACGACATTTTATAATCAGTTTGTTTTTTGCCTACGAAGTTATTTTTCAATCCAAATCAGTATTGCTAAATGTACTAATAGAATACTCTGAAGTATCAGATGAATCGCCTCCTAAATCTTCGGGCTGAACAAAGCGGGATTCGTCATCTAGTTCAACTCCAATATCTTCCCATGGTCTCATGTAAACATTTTTGAATTGTTGTTCTTCGTATCGAGAGTACTCTTCATCATCATTATTTGAATCAACGTCCATACCAGGAATATCATGACAGCTTGCGCTTCCTAGTCTTGAGTATGTTTTATTATCGAAAGTTTGAAGATGATGAAGAGAACGAATTATGGGCCATTTCATGCCGTTCTTTTCCGGTGGGAGACATGGATCTTCAACCACAGGCCGCGCACGAGCACTTTTATGACGCATTCTTAATGATGGCTGAGTGGCACTACCCGAGGAGTTTTCTATTTTCGAGTTGCTTGGTTGTTGTGCAATGTCAGCCAAAACTTGTCGATCACGACGACCGTCATTGTCTGGGAATTTCTTTTCTAGTGGTTTTTTTCTCTTGTGCCTCAGCTGTATAGCAACTGCTCTATCAAGAAATACTGGCTCTATAATAATTTTGAAAGTGTACACAAGATGATTACCTGCAAGATTTAATTGCAGCACCGGAAGCGTGGGTAATAGCCAAAGAAGACGATTTTTGCCAAAAACTTCAGTTACGATCACCCAGAAACTCTTCTTTAAGAACACATCAACTGCCATACATGCTTACGCGAGGCCCATGTGTGTGTTGATGGGATTCTACTAATGTTGAATTTGTATATAGTGCATCTAATTGCTCCGTCAAGAAATCCTAAACAAAAAGAAAAGTTAATGCATCATAAGATTACATACAGCTGTCATGTAAAGGAAGACGATTGACTCAAGCAGCACGAATAATCCTAAAACAGTTGGCTTCAGAAGAACCTAAGGACATTGAAAGAAAAAATAATCTCTCACTCCAAAAGGTCCTTTGGATAACCAAAATATTACGCTTATAAATAGTAATATGAGTTGTAATCCACATAAAAGAGCTGCTCATGATTCAAATTAAGAGAGTCTCACCACTATACATCAAAAAAAGAATGAAGAATTTCTGATTCATTATACCAACACAATTGTCAATCCAGGCGCAATGATGATCCATTCGAAACACGCATCTGCCAATTCATCGAATCTCAATAAGGGAGACATACAACTCGCATTTCCGACAATGATGTGCGCGGGGAGGTTTCCATAACAGACCACATGGTTTACATATGCGCGGACAGGACACCTCAATAGGTGCACGTTTCTGAGGGGAATCAACCCGATTCCCATTAACTGCAAGTACATGAGACGGATATTGAAATGGCTACTGACAGAATTAACGCAGCTTACCGAGACTAGGCTTTTTGTCGTTCCTGGATCACCGAAAACTGCACGAACATGGCAAACTAAAGCTAGAATAGTGAAAACTTCATACAAGAAGAGAAGTATTGCTCCCGTCCAATTATATGGAAAATCTTGATTTTGAAAATAATGATGCAATTGACTTACACTCAAAAGATTTGCTTGAAGATTTGATGAACCAGGCGTCAAAAATTTGTGTCACGGTAACGAAGTTGGCGAAAATCAGTAAACTCCAAGTCTGTTTGAAGGTTTCCAAATTATGAATAAACCTACAAGCGGCACCAACAACCGTCCACTCCAGTCTATTTTAGTCATTGAATAATCCAACGTTTTTGGCCCAAGTTGATGATGAGGTACTTCAGGTTCATCTCATGAGTTCCTTAAGGCACAGATATAGATAACATATAAAAAATGACTTCGCCGAAACTGCAATGCAAAAAGTCCGGAAATCCTTTAATGAACAGGCTTACGAATCGCCAAGGGTTGAGTTTAAGAACGTACATTTGGCCGGCTGAATCACCGCGGGGGTCAGTAGTTTTTTTTCACGGGCTCCGATCTCATGCCAAATTTTCTTTTCTTAATCACGCCACAGCAAGTGCTGAAGCTGAGACGTCATCAGATTATCCCAGGTACTTGACTTATGATGGCTCTTGGATAGAGGCCTTTAATAAGGCGGGATATAACTTTTGCGCACTTGACTTACAGTCTCACGGTGACAGCGAGGGTTGGCGAGGTACCCGTTGTAATGTCGAAGTTTTTGACGACCTTGCAGCTGACGGGCTGCAATTTATCCTTGCAGTGAGCGTTCAACGTAAGTCCGCACAGGGGGAGGTCCTACCGATTTATGCACTCGGAATCTCGATGGGAGGTGGTATTGTAGCGAGAGTTGCACAGCTGTATCGGTTCATATTACGTCGGGGCAAAGTCCCCAATAGATATGTAAAGGAATCGCGAATTGGTTACCTTAAGTTACCGGAAGATGTACTCACAAGTGATCTCGATATCGTTGAGCAGTGCAAACTTTTGAAATTTCGTGGCGCTGTTATGCTTTGTCCGAATTTTGTTGTTTCAAATTCGAGTAGTGTTGCGTCAAAAGGATTGGTTCTGAAGTGTATATCAATGGCATCGTATGCTGTGCCGTTCATGGGTATCGCTCCTCTTAAGCCTTCAGACAGCTGTACTTGGATTGATGAGGACCGGGATAATGATGAGACTGCAACAGGCAATTTCAAAGGATTATTACCGGTACGGCTATGTCATGAGAATCTGATATTGGGTGCGCGGGTGCATGAAGATTTGGAACTCTTGTCTGACGAGATTAACCAGAAGTTACCCATTTTAGTCATTCATGGATTAGATGACACAACCACCGCTCCAGAAGGAAGTGAAACATTCACAAATTCATTGTCTGAGACTGCTGATGATGTTACTTGTTGGATGTTGCAGAATGTGGGACATCATATAATTCATGAAGAAAATAATAAAGAAGTGCTTAGTAGTCTAATTGAGTGGTGCAATGATCGATTAACTGAACGGTTTGTAGTCGCAGGAGGAAAAATTGACAGTGTTGCAAGCACCAGTAATAGCTCAAAATCTGAGTTGTCAGCTGACAGTTCATTGATGGAAGATTAATTATCATGTTGAATTTCTTTTAGCGTAATTTTTTCTGATGACTCCTGACTTATTTTACTTCTATTTTTCGACTTACAAAAACATGCTTTGAGCACATTGAATTCACAACACACAAAGAAGTTTCTTTAAAGGTAATAATTCTCGACACGGATTCCATAATTGACGTTTATCGTTATAATCATTGAACTAAGGCAGGCCTGTATTCCCACCTGTGTGACTTAAATTTGACCTAGATCACTCAGAAATGCAACTTAACATTGACCTGTATCATCACAATATTTAAATTAACATTGCATTGACTTACGTAACTACAAAGTGTGAGCAAACATTGACCTAGATCACAAAAAAAAAAGCGAGTAAATATCACTGATAAGTGTCAGTCAACATTGACATGTATCACTAAAAGTGTGGTTAAGCTTAAGGAGAATTAGATTTTTGATTTCGAAACTATTGATCACTCGGAAATATTTTATGGCATAATAAAGCAATTCTCAAAATTAATTGTTCATTTAAGCCAATGCATAACAGCACTAACATTGCATGCATAATGGCTGTTGCATATTTCGTGATTTGCCGATAAACAGAGTGCTCACATGCATTTCGAATCTCAGTAGTAATTCTCTACTCGCAGTCGCAAAGTCTTTAATATTAAAATTGCCGCATTCATTATGCGTGATTTAATCACATATAAATTATGAAATATCACTGCATGATGCAAGAAAGAAAGTCATGTCTAGATTGTTTAACTGTAGTTACTGGATGCGGGTCGGTCAATCTTACTAGCTATTTCATATAATGTCAGTTATAGCGGATGTCAGTTATAGTGGATTTCAGTCAAAGCGGATGTAAGTGATGACGATGCAAGAGAAAGGGCATGTCAGTCATTGCGAAGTTGTGAATCTACATCGCCTGATTTGAATTCATGGTTCCGATGTATCTAGTCGCTGAAAAAGAACCTTAAGAAGTCGTTATGTGATTAAATTTTTTTTAAAGCTAAAAAACTGAAAAGCATTTCGGAAAAATATCTAGCACAACAAATGAGCATTTTGAGAAAATATTGAGCATTTTATAAATAAAGCTTAACATTGTTTTGACTCAATGCATTGTTGTGAGACCGTAAAAGATGGATGCCTTAGCATTGAATTATATGCTTAATTTAGCAGCACAACGCACTTAGTTCAAGAGTAATTGACCTTGACGAGAATAAAGTGAAATTTAATATCGCATTTCATAAACTTAAGGATTCAAGAATGCATTTACGAATATTGAATTTCAAAAGCCCATGAGACATCAATTGAGTTCAATAATTAGAGTGTTAGTATTGTAAGGAGGTACTCATGATGTCGCTGTTGTGACAAGCATCTCTTTCGAGGTAATCGCAGAAATTTTGGCATCATGACCAGCATACTTCGTCATTTTCCGCATTAATCTTAGCATTGTTTCTTACATCATTTTCCGCATCACTCATTTGTTCTAAGAAGCCGATTCCTTAATTTTCCGCTGCTGTCTCCATAAATGGAACGCATATATCAAGAGAAATTACTAACTTGAAGCCTAAATGGTAGCAACGCCTTTGTTTGTACATGTCCGCCGGTAATTCTAATACAGACATCAGCCCGCGCTTTTGTTGACGCGTATGAAATTAAAACGATCCATTTTGATTTTTTCGCTTGCCAAAACCACACCAGTATTGAATCCCTTGTCTCATGAGATCTCTCCGTCTACTTTTCTTGCGGATGTGACGGGAGAGAAGCGGAAAAATAAGGTCTCGCAAAACGTCAAGTCACCCAAGTCCAAAGAAGTTCCAAAATGTCAGAATTCGCAGAACTTCGAGAGCTTGTCACCCAATTCCAGAGAAATTCCAAAGGCAACTTCCCAGGCTCGTTCGAAAAATAGGGGTGACAAATTTGTAGCATGGTGGAGAAGGTTGTCATCAAATCTGAGGGGTCAAAAAGACAAAACACGCCAATATTTAAAAGATCGAAGTGATCTAATACACCAACATTTTGCAAAACAAGGTAAACGTATACGCAACCATTATCACGATAAAGGCGAAGAATTACGCCGGTTTTTTGAAAGAACATGCGCTCGACGTAATGTACCTCTCCGCAACGCAGCGACCTTAGAGAGGATCGAAACTGGTCATAATAAGCGATTGAAAAGAGAACCAGATCACCCGCCGAAAGTTGAAGTTGAACCGACTTCCTCTGTGCAGGAAAACACGTCAACTTTGAGCGAACCCCTTACGGGTGCAAAACTGAGGGGGGATTCTTCGGTGTCTGTTAAACATCAAAATTCAACATCGCGTCTTCTAACAAATGAAAATGAGACTAAGCACTTCGAGCTCGCACCAGAAACCGCAAAAATCCAAATCGCAAAAGAGTTTAGCAAGGTTGAGTCCGTAGATAAGGTGGATTCAAACAAATCTATTAAAAAAATGAAGGCATCAAATCTACCAGAGTCGTCTCATAGTAATCGCATTTCATCCAATGATCAACCAGAAACACATTTACAAAAACCAGAAAAAAGCCAAAATTCCTTTCTCAGAAATTGTAATAAAATATATGGTTTTTTTAATACGCGGAGCCCTATTCCTGAGTCCAGAGATAAATATGGAGGTACTGACCCAGAGGAATTAAGAATGAGGTTTGAAAGACTACGCGGTACTCGTGGTCCTGCATATGAAGAATCAAATTATCTTCAAAATAATTACACCGAACCTGCGCCAGCATTCAAAGCAATGACAAAATTGGGAAAGATTGTGTACGGCGATCATCCGGACTCTTTTAGATTGTATTTCCCACATGGAGACAATAGTGTAGATTTCATTACCAAAGTCAGACATGCAGTTGACCAGAAGGACATTGTATGGCTGCAAGCCCACTTGATGCCCGGTATTAGACTTCACCCACGGATTCATTATGACTTACTTCTTGCCGTAGATAAGTGTGGATCTCAGCCTATTAAAGATATCTTTGAGTTGAGAGTAGATAGAACACCGCCGCCTGTGCCAAAGGCATTTTGGAAACAACATGAAGTGTCTTATTCCCCGTATTCCGTTGCTCCGAGGATTCGTGTAAGGAATAAAAAAAAAATTAGGGATATGCGTCAATTCTAAATTATCTCAAATATGCGATCGTTTTTCGGATTCAGTTTTTTATTAAATTTTTAAGATTTTTTAAAGATACCTTAATTGTTACAAAAATGACATCACGTATTAAAGCACATCAAAAGTTAAAATAATTTCTTGCGTAAGACAGTTGTTCTATTTTTTTATCTAAGATTTTTTTAGTTAAAAAATGTATTCAAAAAACAAACTTGACATTACATGTAGATTCGAAACGCAAGCGGATTTTAAATTTATTTGTGCTAATTCAATGAACAATGTTGTTCATTCTAACACCTACAAAATACATCATATCATGTACAAAAATAAGTCTTCTCACCTCAGTAGTGGAAGCGGTCATTTGAAACATTATACATGGAATCGCACATTTATGCAAATATTAATGCATGCAGAATTTAATATGATTGACCGGGCTTTTTTGGAAATTTCGAAAAATAGATTATTTGAAATATTGCAGTGCTACATGCACATAAAAAAAATTTGTAAGTATTCGATTATTATTAATATCATTATTATTATTATAACTAGTATAATTTATTATTCAGTCTTATTATTATTATTATTATTGTAACAATCATTTCAATGATTATCATTGTTATTATGTTCATCATAATTATTATTACCATTATTATTATTATTCTTATTATTATTATTTTTATTATTATTATTATTAATTACAATTATTACTCATTTTTATTATGTTTATTGATTATTATTATTATTAATTATTGTTATTATTGCTATTATTAATTATTATTAATTATTATTAATTAATTTTTATTATTATTATAATTATTATTATTGTTATTATTATCATTAGCCTTATAACTTTTTAATGACTTTAATCACCACAACCAGTCGGTTACTTTTCTTTGATTACAAAATTTTTTATCTCTTTTATAGAAAAAATCCTGAATGTGGAAATTCAGTAGCATGGTTTTGATAAAGTGAAAAATTTTATAGGTTTTCTTTCTGCAAAAACATGTTTTATACTTAACATTTGTGATTTTCTAATTGACGCAAAAACCGTCAATCATTCAATTTCAACGTCAGGTTAAAAATTTGTCTGCTACTAATTACAATGTCTCGTATAGAAAGATTTTATTGAGTTTGAATCGTGAGGAGAGTACAATTCATTATTTCAAGACAATCATAATGCTAAATGGATGTATGACCGGCTCAAATACTGTTATTAGTCAATTGCTACATCAAATTGGAAATATATTTATTAAATGCAAAGTATTAAATTACCTTTCCAGAAAACTTGTGACAATAATTTATTATAGTGATTAAGTTGATGACCTGCATATTATTTTTACAGCAAGCAAATTTAAAAAAAAAAAATAATTTAATTTTTTGCATCTGAAATTCTAAATGGAATTTGTAATATAAAATTTTATGAAATAAAAATTAAAATATTTTTATATTGACATAATTGAAAGCACTTAATCTTATAAGTTTAATTTTACTTTCTTTTAAAAAAAGAAACGAGATGATAAAATGGGAAATGATTTATTTGTAACCCTGAAATTTTTTCAATCGAGCTTAAATAAGAGCATCGATGATGAGCGTATCTTCACAAAAATATTATAGAATTATTGACTATTTTTATAGATTATAATGTTGAATACTTTCAATTCGTTTGTGACAATTTTTGATTTAAAAAATGACATTGTTTTTTCTTTATGATTAATTCAAGTTTTTATCAGTGTTTTGATAAATGTTGAATAAATCCATAATAATAGTAAAGCAGATTATTAAAGATTTTAATTGATAAGAATAATATATATGAATGATGATTGAAAGCAGTATTAACACTTGATTATGATATTCCACAATAATATATTATCCAATAGTGCTTCAGTAATTATTGGCCATAATAATAATTAATAATAGTTACAAAGTAAATCAGATTATTAATTAATAATATTTGTTGAGAATAGTAACAAATTATATGTTGTTTGAAATTATTTTAGCAATTGAAAGTGATTATTAATAATCATAAAGATTAGAGGTGTAGATCAATACTGAATTTTAATTATTATGAATGAAACGGTGACTTTTTTTAAGAAAAACTTAATTGTACTAAAATTTGCAATTTATGGAAGAATAATGAATCAATCTTCTTAAATGCAGAAGCGGATATTTAACGACATTCCCAACATTGTATTCAAATGTTTTATGAAAAAATTGTGCCAGTCTGCTTAATTAAAAAATAGACTCGAATACACATCAATTATGATTGGTTATCAATTATCATTCATTAACGACCAGAACGTCTTTCTTTTTTTGCTACTCTTGATTTCTCTTTATCTTGTTTGAGTTTTGCTTTTTCTTTTTGAGATTTTATTTTCTCTTGTTCTCTGACATTATAATGTAAAACGTTGTAGCTTACTTCTCATATGCTAACTTAGATGCTTGTCGTCGAGCAAATTCAGCAGCTGTCACCTTTATAATAAGTAAGTTTGCAACAAACTGACCTGTTTTCGATTATCGTTAGTCCACATGTCGTCTGAATTTTCTATGCTGTTCGATCCAGCGGCGAATTTTGTAGAAATGCCTGCTTCTTGTAACCCCGTCCGCATTCTACCATCTTCATTAAACTCTATGGTGTCATAAAACTCTACACCGTACTTCTCTATTATACGCTGAGAAAAAGAGGGCTAAGTTGGGATTTTAGCTTACTTTTTTTTCTGCGGCATCTTGCAATTGAACTGAATTGAAGTTCCAGAATGATTCTTTATCTTTCGAATCTTCCGCTCTCTGTCTTCCAACCTCTGTATTTATAATTTTCTCAATTGAAATTGTTGGAGCCGTTGTTTTCTCACATCTGTGAACACTCTCTGCCGCCGAAACGTCTTTGTAGAGTTTATCTATTAGATCTTGGAGTTTCGAGGCATCAAGTGTCTCGCTTTGATTGGTAAGTAATTCTCCAAGGGTCAACTGATTTTCTTCGATAGAGCCCACTGAATCAAGAATAATATTCTCGAGATATTCTGCAAAATTGGATTGAATTCCATCAATCTTTTCTTACCTAAAAAGTCTGGATCATGGCTGACCTGAAATGCATCTAAATTTTGCGCAATAAGCGCAGAGTGCATTGTGGTCCTTTTAGAATCGTCACAGCTTTGACGTGATCCCCTAAGATTTATCTCTGAGGCATGACATATCTAAGCAGAACGCTCGTAGAATTTTTGTTTAGTTTCTGCGAGAGCTTTGCAAATGAAGCATATGTGTAGCTCCAAAGCAAAACCATTACATGATAATATTTATGCAGAATATATAGCGCATTGATGCAGTATCAGACACTCAGGTCCATAATCTATTCAGTTTTTATGCATTCTCCATTTACACATTTTTTTAATAATAGTTTGGTATCAAAATAGTCAAAGTGAATGCAGATTGCCTCACTGAATGCCACATTGATACATGCATGGTATAGTCGACCAAAAATATACGGCATCTAAGGCGCCAATCCCGGTGCCTTCAAAGTCTTTCAAAGAGATATTTTTTCGTATCGATTACTATCTTGAACAGGTTAGTATCGAGTGGCCTCGCTTAAAACAATAATTGAGGTTTCTTAGTATCTTCAGATATGTCAAGATCGGCAACTTGCAATACGAAATGGAGCTTTTGGAAAAGCTCAGAGCTCTCAATGGAGCCTTATGCATTGTTTGACCCAAAAATCGAACTCTGATAGAGCAGAGCAGCAAGACAGACCACAAATTGATGCTGCACTCAGCGAACGAACACTGCTGTATTTCTACGAGGAATTATGCGCGGCAATTATGGTGTAAGAAATATAACCAATCGAGTCAAAACGTTTTTGCTTCTTATGCGTCTGTCTTTACTAACGCCAATGCTATTTTAAGAATTTCCAAAATTATCTGGATAGAAGTCTTCTCTGATCTGAATTGCTTTCCTGCAGCGCTCTAGAGTTGCCGAGCTCCACTTCAATCGCTGATTCAGTGAGCGTTCTGCATGACTGCATCGACGCTACGAAGAAATTGTCAGTCAAATTCAAAGACTGTGACTTGATAAGCAAGTTAAGCGATGGCGTCTTATTGCAGGTATAGATCATAACGATGTCCGGTATCGTTGTTCATGTTAGCGCACTATTTTGCAAATCTCTGTCTTTTTAGCTTAATGAGAAGCTGAACCAATTCAAGCTTTATCTTATCCCTTATAACAAGTCGCTTATGCCATGGGCACCCATCATTGACGGTAGTCGTATCCTTGTAAATCTTCAAAATCATGAGTCATTGCAGAGAGTCTTATGTGATGCGAGAGTGCCGCAAGAAAACATAACTAATTCATTCAATCATAAAGCTTTGTGGGCTGCAGCTCCATTAATTAGAAAGAATTTTAATGAGATGGTGATTTGCAAAGAAATTGCTGAAAAAGAAAATGACTCTCAAAACGAGACTTCATCTCCAACAGACGCTCAGCCAAATCTAACAATTATGAAGGAAGGAGGGGTATTAATAAATGAGCCCTATGTCTGTTGGACTTCTAGTAGTTCAATCGTATGTCCATCAAAGGAAATTTTGTACAGGTGGAGGTCGACATCGTCTTCCGCTCAGTATCAAGACAACTTGGATGACGATTTTTTACGCCATCATCCTGATGAAGAGTTTAGGTTTGACGGTGACTCAACCTGTGCTTCTACAACACTAATAAGGAGTCCTTCAAACGTAGTGAAATCCGTTAAAGATTTAGTTGATATATATCAGTATCGTGGGGGCAAAAAAGTCGAAGAATGCAGAATGACAGACAACTCTCGCAACGAATCAATTTCGTCAAAATTTCCCATTTTTCCTAAGCCGGTTCGAGTTCCATCTATAAAGTGCAATGAATTGTACAATGAGATTTGTTGTATCACTCCAAGTAATAAGGAATTGGAAAAGGCAGAAGAAGGAAAGCCTTCATCAAATTCAGAAGAAAAAGATGGCGGCAAAATCGACACATCTGAATGTGCCGCTTTTCTTGCATCTCATATGATAGATACTTACTGTCAAATCGAAGAAGCTGAAGGCTTTGATCACTTAGCAGCTTTCGAGAAAGCTAGGCAGGAAACAGAGAAGAAAGCAAGAGTTATAACGAGAAGGCAAAATTTTGATGCTTCTTATATGACAAAATCGCCGCCGCGAACCAATCCAAAGTAAGCCAGCCTCATGTTTTCAAATTATGAATCAGACCTGTGTATCGTGGACGAAGCTTCAAGGAAATCATAGCATTGCGTAAAGAAGCAGAGACGGGAAACACAATTGAACATTTCGGTGCAGTTGATCCGACAAGGTAATAATGATACGGGATTTTTTAGTGACAGTTTTTTCTCTTGTATGATGGCTCTAGTAATAAATAATCATATGTGAAAAAAAACACATCATTGCGTGATACTAGAGATTGATGATGTACAATGTACACTTGAATAAACTACATTTTATTAGTGAGCAAATTTGACACTACTTTTCTTCTGACTGACGATCCCACAAATTTGAAAAGTGATCCACTTGAATGAAGTCTGCGGGCTACAAAAGTCCATTCACAATCTGGGCGAGTTTTCGGGACATCATCACCATGACGAAAATTGTTGGATGTTACACTGTTGCAATCCAGTGATATTCTAGTTTTGTCTTCATCGGGCGCGTCAATAGTAGGATTTTTTCCCTTTTCCAGTTTGTGCAGCAGACGCAATTGCGAAAACGTGTTTACTTTGCGCGACCATTCTGAGTCGCAATCACTCTTTGCACGTCTGAGTGTCGTCGCTGCTGTACTCAAATCATCATCATGGCTGAATTCAGCGGTGATGAAAGTTTTTCTCGGTGAAAGATTACTTGGTGTGCCTTCTTCACGCGGCATTCGTAATAAATTTCGAATATTAGGGCCACCGTGGTTTAGTTTGGATACATGATTCAATTTCGGTTTAGAAAAATCGATTTTGTATTGATTATGTGAGTAGCGATTGGAAGGATATAAGGAGCGAGATTGTGTTGGTTCTTTGAGCATCGTTTGTTTTCGGTATGGTGAAAGATCGCGCCAACGCTGTCTATGGGCCTCAGCAGCGTCACTCAAGAAATCAGTGTTTAGGACTCTTTGGTCATCCTCGCTAATTGATTTTTCTTGCGAATGATAAATTGTTGCTTTGGTGCGTTCAACAACATAAGAATCTGTTAAAGCTCTCCGAGTCTCTGGCTGCTTTGCCGATTTCCTCGGGTGTATAAAAGGAGCGTCAAAGTTTCTGGTACTATCAATAATCTTCAGGTCGTCAGCACGCAGTGGCTGATTGATGCAGCACAGACCCCAAAGGAACATCACTTGATTATCAGAACAACGCTATTTCTTCATCTCGTTGCTGCTGCACTACTGTAGTATTATCTGGCAAACTTGAGAAAATCTGCTCGAGTAGTTCTGTTAGAGTCTGCGCCGTAAAAAGATCTTGTTGTTCTTCCTTCTTTTCTTGCACTGCATGCACAAGTAACATCAGGTGTACTGCACTAATTTGGGTTCCTTACATGAATTCTGTGCGGGAGGTTTATTTTCTAGAACGGCATACTTTTCAGAACCAGAGAAAACATTATTTTTCCTAAACTGATCTGAAAGTTGATTACTGTCAAGATATTCATAAGGATAATTAGAATGATATGCTGATTGAGGCTCAAGCAAATATCTTTTTTTTTCCTCATCATATGCCTGAGAGTGAAATTAATTCTTCACTTGAGTTTTACCAAATGAAAGTCTGAGATATATGGATTCATAATTGGCCTTGGTTTGTCATCTATTCGCAAATTCGTCTGAATATGATTACTAATCATTACGAATGGATACCTCTGGTGAGTAAAGCTGCTGTGGTATGGAAGGTAAAATTGATTCTTGGAGATAAAGGCTGAGATCAATTAAAATTAGGTAATGCGGCTCCTTGTTTTTACGATCCTACAGAAACGTTGAAGACAAATTTTTATGCTTACAGCTGTTTTTCTCCACTCTTCTGGCGATAAATTATAATAATCCCAGGCAACTATAACTCCTTTTACGCCTAGGTTAACATGTCTGACAATGTTTTAAAAAATTGTTAAGATGTGCCATTCCTACCTCACAATATCTCCAATATAAAATTTTGGATCTTTAATATTCTCGATTCTTTCCCGTATATACTGACCTAAGCCAAAATACCCTCGAGGTTTTGTACTTAATTCTACGTGATTCTTTGAAAAATTGAGTTTACTTTGAAAATCCTTTCTAAAAATATTGATATACAATTTTTGAGTTTGTCACTTTTGGCTGGTAGTGGAGTTTTTTTCGAGCTTACCGGTAAGACAAAGGCAAAATTTCAGTGGAGTTTATTATTTTTTTTACGTTTTCGCTGTCATTGTCAGACCGATTTATATTATTTTCTTCAAACTCTTCTGATTGGAATGATCCCACTTTCGGCAATTGTGCTGCTTGTGTACCAAAGCTTAGATTATGGCTGAACTGAGAAAGAGGCCCTTCAGCGCCATAACACAGGATCGTCTGAAATAATTCTTTACTTTTATTTTCAAAAATTAATAGATGCCAATGTATTGATGAAATGAATGTCAAGCTTACCTCAGGCCGTGGTATCCTTTGTGGGAGAAGCCTTGGATGTGGACATACCAATGAAGTGCGTATATGAACCTCATACTTGCACAAAGCGACCTGCATAACTATCGATTACATATTAGATCATCTCTCATGATTGTCCAATCAGAAGATTAAAGATTCACCTCTTTAACACTGATTATTCGAGTGAATGGCTTTGATGCAAAATCAGAAGCACAGTGGTAGACAAGACTCGCTCGTCTGTATCGTTTTTTTCCATGAGATACGGCACAGAAAGATCCCTGGAACAAAATAAACAAAAATATTTGGAAAGAAGTTGAAGCAAAAAAAGTTGTAAATAAAGTAGTCAAAGTTGAAAGAATAGATGAAGAAATCAACTCAAGAAAATAGTAAAAAGATTGAAAATCTTACGGGTTCAAGATCTATTGATAGAGCCTCAAGAGGACGATTTAAGACAGATAGAGGTGGGGATAATGTAGAAATATCACGTGGGCTTCCTTCACCGAAATGAACAGGTACAAATTTTGAAGAAATGCTAGTCCATTTTAAAGTTTGTCCTGGATTCGAAAGTTTCGATTGAAGTGATCTCAATCGAGTAAAAGTTGGATTAGGTCTATTGTCTACATTCGAATTTAATAATGTAAATTGGCCCGCTAATGTTATATCTTTTTGTCTAATTTTGCCTAAAAACCAATTTTTTTTAAATGTTGAATTTACCCGTCCTCTCATCAATATGAAATTGAATCACGGAATCTGGATGACAGACTTCGTAAGTCCACCACCCTCCGTCTGTAAAATTTGAACACCAGCCCTCTAGACTTGATAAGAGCAATGGAGCATCAATATCTGCATTCAAATCTTCTTTTGTTGAGTCTCTGCTTTTGCTACTCCAATCACAAAATGAAGGTGCATTCAACTTCATTTCGTAGTAGTTGTGACTTAATTCAGAAACGCTTGATATTGTTGGTGTTACTTTTGTATCACATTCAAATGTCAGTTTTACAGAACTATTGTCTTCTCCAGCGGTATAATACTGAAAAGAAAATACAAAAATTAACTGAGATATATATCAAACATGCTAACCAGCCTGATTCTCTTACCTGAATAACTTTACCATCAGCATATATCTCATCTTTGTATGAGTCATGCAATCCAAGAACCTCACGACCCCTCATTGATTGCAGCAGAGATGAAACATCCTTCTTGAATTTTGATATCGATCTTCTGAAATGAAAAAAAAGTGATTTGATTTTCAGTTAAACTTTAGATGAAAATCTACACACGTACCCTACACAAACGTCGAAGATTAATGCGGATTGCATTGGGCGATAAAAAAGATAACATTGCTCTGTCAACCAAGCAGTCTTAGAAGTAACTAGATATGCGAGAGTTTGTGCTTCAGGGGTCCATTTCTGCGTTGGATCAAACTCCATTATACGCCTTTTAGCATCCTTATGTTCTATATCAGCGCATACGATTTTGTGTCCATTGATGACAATGTCTGTATAGGAACGTTCACGTATTTGAGTGAAATTTCGCGCATCACTGAAACCATAGCGCAAATCCACCTGGACTACCGCTGGTCGACCGTAAGAAACCGCTGTTTCGAAAAAGGTCATATGGCTTAGAGCTATTAGCGTCAGGATGGCGTTTGCCATTTTATTTTCGAATAAATCTTTTGAACCTGGAACAAGTCAGGCATACAGAAATAGTACATGAAAGACAACTTCAAAAATGATATCCGATATTTTCACATTGAGACCTCTAAATTTATATCATGTGATGATTCAGAGCATCAATCGATCGCGGCATTGTCTGTAGTAGGACCATTCATATGTGTATCGACAAGCTCACAACGCAGCAAAGCGATTCATGTTTTTAGGTATGTGATTGACCGGCGTAGCGCGCTTACATTTTTGATTTCCTCAGGTCGAAAGGCCTTCTTGGGACACCTATTCTAGAATTGAATTGTGATCCTACTCCCGTGATTTCCCACAATCAGTCCAGTGATGTCTCCGCAGAAGACCCTGTCTTCATGCGGGAACCTCCGTCATCAGTCTCGGAACCTGTCTGTGGTTTACCAGTGCGTTTAAATATAAACCTCTAAGTTTTCAGATAGCTTTTTGTGAATGCAAAGACGGATTTGCAGTATTGTTTATGTGTTATGAAAAAAATGTGAGCCGTAAGATAGTCTTGACAATAATCAGATTTATCTTTGGGATTGTCCTTTCGAAGACTCGATACCGTATCAGGCTCGTAAGCACATCTGTAGGTAATGATTACAACAGAGTTGATCTCTACAACACCTTTGGAAAGTCAATGGCAGAAATTGTCTAGTCCTAGTCTTCAAGCCGATGCCACGTATAAAGACACTGTCGTATGTATGACTGCTGTAGGTTTCTATGATAGAAAACTTCACAATCAATTTTAATAACACTCCCAGGTCGCTCTAGATGAAGGAGGGCCTTTTTTAGAACCGTCTCAAAGCTTGATGATTCTTGTCACTGTCGCCACTTCTACGTTCTTTCTGTGCAGTCAAATAGTTCATATATCAATGCATGAAACAAGTTGTTTGACTGAGAAAATTTCAAGATTCAAAAATTTATCAAGTCAACAGACTCTTGCTGAATGTAGTATGGCTAAAAAATTGAAAGGCAAAATTTTGTCTTCGTGCGTTATTCCTTATTCTTCAGTGAGTCTGATATTTTTTTATATTCAAGTTAGTCAGGCTCTGCTTGGAGATATTAGTCATTTAAAGTGTAGTAGTAAGATAGAAAAGATTTCAGAAACATCGCATGTAGTAACTATAATGATTGCAGGTGGGTTTGTAACAAGATTCATAATTTATCGGCGAATAGTAGTAATAATTATTATTATTATTATTTTAATATTTTACAGGAACAAAACGATGCGGGATATTATCAATTAATATTATAAATAATGAATCAACTTATAAATTAGAAATGAAGCTTAAATTAATTGGAACACAAAGTTCAAAATTAGGAGTAAATGATATTGAATTTATAAAATTAAATTCAGATTTTTCTGAAAATGATTATAATTTAGATTTACATGTATCTAATATTTATCTTTGTACCCGAGCAAAAAGTAGATTATGGATTGTAAATCCTCTTGGGAATGTCTTAAATACACTCAAGTTTCTATCAAAGACTGATCAACTTGAATTTGGGTATATTTATTCCCTAGAAAATTATAAAATTTTGAATTGTTCAAATAAAAAGTCTTTTATAAAATTGTCAATTATAGAATTAGACAAAATTGAAGTTTGCCAATCCATTAACTTACGTTCTGAAGGCTCTATTATAACAAGTTCATGGTGTTATAAGAATAAACAGCTAATTTTACTTATAACGAAAAGTTCAAGTCAATTGAACGATGATATACAGAAATCTGAAAATAATGATCTTTTACTTGTTAAAGTCACGCTTACAGATAACCCTTGGTATTTTATAAATAATATTATGCGCGAATTATGTTCTCAATTATTTATGTCTCATTATATTCAAAAAAATATATCAAAAATCTCTCCAACAATTTTTCAAGCAGCTCCAGAAGCTTCTTCAGACATCGTTCAAAAAGATTCTACAGAGGTTGTGCCGGAGTTTTTTGCAAAAAATATTCCAGAATCTAATTCAGAATTTATTTCAGAACGATTTGTTTCAATCTTAAATCCATTATTAGGAATTCCTCTAGAATTTATAAATTTTCTAGAAAATATACATTTTTCAGAATTTAATGCAATGGATAGTATAAAGCCATGGTTATTTTTTGTTAATGACAACCGAATTGGTAAAAAACTAAACGAAATTTTTTGCAGAATTTTTAAGAATGAAATAAATATTAATAATTCAAAATCTTCTAATATATATAATAATGATATTATTAATTTCACTCAAGCTAATATGATTGTAATTACTTCAGAATTAAAATTTGAGAAATTTCGAGTCGCTATTGATTTTTATAATATAAAATTATTGTGTTGTGGAAAATCAATAATTTACAATAATTTTTTAACTAAAATTTTCAACAAATATAATGACTTAATATTTAAAAATAATTTTGTTAAAAAAAGAAACCATTTTTATCAAAAACTTCTCCCATTTCCGCTTGATTTTGAATGTAATAATCTTGATACAAAAATGATTAGGAAAAAAAATTTTCTTTACTATAAAAAAAGTCAGCTAAAAATTTTAATTGAAATTATTTTAACAGCTAATGGTAAACAAAAAATTTGTCATGAAAATTCTGATATCAAAATAGTATCACAATCAATTGATATACAGTTTATAGTGGCTCAATATTATAATGAGATGAAAACCAGCTCAATTGTAGATCTACATGATAATGTTGTTTTTTCTGAATTCAACCAACTGACTCCCGCAATATCTTGGCCAAATCTAACAAGCCTAGAATCAAATGATTGGATAATATGTCAAATACCAGTCAAAATCAAAGATACAAAAACTTTAATATCTCAACAATCACTTTCCGTAATTCGAGCTATCAACTTTTTTAGACCGAATATTTATTTGAAAGTTCCAAAACCCCCATTTGAGACATTTTCGACACCGAAATGCTTCCCTAAGATCAATGCCTGTGGCAATCCAGTACATTACAAGATGAAACTAAAAAGAAGTATCTCCTTTCCAACTGAGTATTATAATTTTAAAATTCAGCGAGACACCAAAAAGGAGATTGAATTGTTTTCTGGCTCTTCCATTTCGAATCGTTACCAAAATCCCGCTATACCGGCTCAAATATTCCCGACGAAAATGGATTATTTTGTAGATGAATTTGATGGTAACGAAAAGTCCCTGTTAGACTGCTCTCCACGAGATTTATTGGATTACGCAAGATTTCAGTCAGAAGACTTTCTGACTTCTCATCAGGGAAGTTCTTGGATGCTCCTTACCTGCCTGAAACGGTTGTCTTTACAGTATAAAGTTCCAACAAGTATTAAAATGAGATTGCAAAATAATTGTCTAATTAAGCATCATTTACTAAATCGCAAAGAGCCATTATCAAGAATACCTTTAGCTAATGCTCCTCAAATCCTGCGTAACCTTTCGCATTTAATGCTCAGTCACAGAAGAGCCCAAAAGTTGAGCGCATGGCGTAATTTGATACGATTAAATAGAAGCTCTGTTGTTAATGTCGCGACAGATATCCTTCGACGGTTTTTCATTCTTGATGTTGAATGTTTCTTCAATCTGGTATGTATGACAGAATCTGCTGCGACAGCTTTGCGTGAATACCTCCTTTGCATGCATAGCAATAAAATGGTGAAAAGAATAAATGAATCTCGATGCTCTGAAGGGTTATCGTTAAATGGAAATACGATATCAGCTTACGGAAGAATTTCACGCAAAAAGAGGAAAATTTTCTATGGTTTTGGTTGGCAATCTTCAATTGTTTTTGATAATCGATCGCAACTGAAAATTTCGAAAAAAATGAAGGTGAAAAAAATTGCAATTGAACTTCTTATTCTTATAAGACGTCAAAAAGTTTTTCAGCTGTTATATCACCCACTATTAATTCAAGCTTTCGTGCAAGCTGTAAAATTTCATAAAAGAAAATCTTTAAAATTTTCAAAAGGACGTACTAAAAAGATGTTTAAATTTACACATTTCATATTACCGCGGAAAACTGGTTTACTTCAATTTTCAACCGAATTATTGCTCGATAAAAATAATGAGTTTCTCGGATTTGAATGAGTTGTTTTATAAAATTAAAAATTAATTTTTTTAAATTTTATAAATGTAGGAAATTTTTTTATTTTATTTTTTATATAATTATGTATAATATTTTGATTCAAAAATACTTTAACGCAAAATAAAATTTTCTCAATATATATTTTAAATTAGTTCTCGGTGACTATTATAATTTATTTCACTTTGAATTGGGTTAATTTTATGATTATTACAAATAATTTGATTGCACGAATAAAAATGGAGATTATTTACCAGGATTGGTTTTATCTAGGAATTTTATTATATTTGTATTAATTTGATTAAAAAAAAATATCTCGTCAATTAAAATATTTTTTAATGCATTTAAAATAAATTCATTTCAAAATAAATAAAAATTTAAAATCCAATAATAAGAATTATTTTGAATCATGATAATATTTTTATTGATATTTACATTTAGTATGATTTTTTCAAGTCTAAAATAATTTTCATTTATATGAGTGTTAGATCCAATATAAATCATAGTATCAATTTTTAAACAGGACTTAACGTTTTCTATTTTGGAGTTTAATTAGGTATATACATATAGACAAAAAGGAATTGTCAATTTTATTTAACAAATTGTCATATAGCATTAATTTAAGATTACTTAACAAAT